>JAWQEG010001378.1:5000-32500 GCA_033782935.1 Petrolisthes cinctipes | reverse complement strand
CCCTCCCTTCCTTACTCCTTTACTCCTTCTCTTACACCTCCTTCCCTCCCTTCCTCCTTCCCTACTCCTTCTCTTACACCTCCTTCCCTCCTTCTTTACTCCTTCTCTTACACCTCCTTCTCTCCCTCTCTCCCTTCCTCCTTCTTTACTCCTTCTCTTACACCTCCTTATCTCCCTTCTTCCTTCTTTACTCCTTCTCTCCCTACCTCCCTTACTCCTTCTTTACTCCTCGTACACCTCTTTCTCTCCCTCCCTCCCTTCCTTACTCCTTCTCTTACACCTCCTTCTCTCCCTCCCTCCCTTACTCCTTCTCTTACACCTCTTTCTCTCCCTCCCTTCCTTTCTCCTTCTTTACTCCTTCTCTTACACCTCCTTCCTCCCTCCTTACTCCTTTTCTTACACCTCCTTCACTCACTCCCTCCCTCCCTTTTTCTACACCCCCGTCCATCCCTCCCTCCTTACGTCATTCCTACTCTATCCCTCCCTTCTTTTAGACCTCCTTGACCACCTCCCTCCCTCCTTACTCCTTCTTATTCACCTCTTTTGCTCCCTCTTTCCCTCCCTCCCTACTCCTCCTTGTTCACCTCTTTCACTCCCTCCCTCCCTACTCTATCCCCTCCTCCCCTTCTCACCCATTCTTTTACACCTCCTTCTCTCCATCACCCCCTCCCTCCCTCCCTCCTTCCTCCAACCCACCCTCCCTGACTTACCCCTTCTCTTTCCCTCTTCCCACCATTCTTCATATCCTTCATCCCTCCCACTCCCTCAGTTACTCCTCACAAACCAACCTCCCTATCTACCTAACCTATTTTTCAACCACTGCAACACACAGACCCAACAAATATAATCAGGCTAACGACAACTGATTTTCCTCGCCAAAGGGAAGATTAGGGACCATTATCTTGTATGTATGTATGTATGTATGTATGTATGTATGTATGTTCTCTCACTCTACCTTTCCTTTCTGTACCTCTTCTTTCACTCATTTTTTTTTTCCTTGTATATTTCTCTTTACAATGTTGCTCCTGCATATATAACCACTTTCCATTTTTATTGTTCGCGTTTTCTCTCTCTCTCTCTCTCTCTCTCTCTCTCTCTCTCTCTCTCTCTCTCTCTCTCTCTCTCTCTCTCTCTCTCTCTCTCTCTCTCTCCTCCCCTCACTTGTAACTTCCCCTCTCATTCAAAGCTTCCACAAGACTTTCACTCCGTATTTTTCACACTCTTTCAGCCACTCCACTCGCCTCCTCCCCCTCCATCCCTCTCCTCTCTCTCTCTCTCTCTCTCTCTCTCTCTCTCACTTCTTGTAATTTCCCCTGGTTCCCTCCCTCCCTCCCTCCCTCCCTTTCACCACTTTCCTCTCTTTCTCTCCCCTCCATCTTCTTGTTTTCATTTTTCTTTCAGCACTAATATTTTTCTTCTCCCGCCCTCCATTCCTCTCATGTATTTTCACCCCCCCCCCCACACTTTCCCCCGTTCGACAGTCACTTAGCTAGCTCTCTCTCTCTCTCTCTCTCTCTCTCTCTCTCTCTCTCTCTCTCTCTCTCTCTCTCTCTCTCTCTCTCTCTCTCTCTCTCTCTCTCAGTTCTCAAATACTCATCCAAATATTTCAAGTCTTGATGGTTAAAATTGCGTCACTTGTATGTCCAACTGGACGTTAAAAGTTCCCTGTGTTGAGGTTTGTATAATATCGTCTTAAAAAAGCAACCACTTGTTTTTATTCTACATTGCAGTACACACGCTAATGTAAGGCGACATTTATCCCGGTCGGAGGAAGCAAAAACAAGCTGCTGCAATATGCGACAAAAAAAAAAAAAAAAAAAAAAAAAAAAAAAAAAGAAGGGAAAGTGTCCTTGTATAAGTGTGAGTACCCAGCAGGAGTTGTAGTAGCTGTGTGTTGTTGTTGTGGCTAAGTATAATCCGACTTACCACGGCTGATACTCTGTACAATTGTTCCAAGCGATTATAAGAGTTACTGGTAGCGTGTCTCTTTATTCACCCATGTATCTAAGTATCTTTTAAGTTTAGTTACCAGGGTAGAAGGTTAAAGTTTTCAGTCCTCTACTGTACTTTATTATGTACAGGTAGATTACAGGTTATATAGAAGTTCCAACTCCTGTTCTGGGAACTAAGTCAAAATATTGATTTAAACTCTGTTTCTTGACTTGGGGAACTATTAGACTAATAAGTGAGAATATTAGAGAACTATGTGTCTTCTCTCTACGAGATACGAGGTGTGTCTGATAATCATACAGGCAAGATTCCTTCTGAGGTGATTACTATGCTGGTGACATATCGCATATAATATGAGGAACTACTTTGCATCTAAATCCTAAACAGAAATCGTTCTACAATACCAATCATCTTCAATACATGCAACTCTGGTTTATCAATGCATTCATTTTACGTACTTCCTCATCCTACCTAAGTATTCTTAGGTAGACCTACTCCTGGGCATTTGGAGGGCTGGCCTCAACAACAACAGATAACAGTCACCAAAACAGGACACGTGCCAACAGTGTTTGGTAAACAGTTGCATTCCATTCTGTCTCTCGACTACTGACTTATTGACTATTGTACGATGTATTTATGTAACTGATATATTCATCATTAATTATTGGGCATATTAAATTATGACTCACGAATATATCCTTGTGCAACCCGATAACAATGTGTGTGTGTGTGTGTGTGTGTGTGTGTGTGTGTGTGTGTGAACCTTTGGACTTCTAGCTGTCAGTAACCCGTGACTCTTGTGTGGTTCCGTGATTAATTTAAGAGTCCACAACGCTATCCACTGTGTTATCGCCTTCCCACAACTGCTTGGCTTATGGTGCAGTCAGTATTCGTCCGGTTTACATCACCCATTCATGACAATAGAATATATATATACCAGTTTGGAGTTCCCGACACAGTCATGTTTGGTAGTGAATAATGAACGTAGAAATCTTTACCACTTGTCAATTAATTACTCTGATCTCTTTTCCATTAGTTATACCCGAGCTATCACAAGTATCAGGCTGCCTTACACTTCACTGGGGAAAGATTGGCGTCATGAGGAAACATCTGACAACTACTCTGAATAATACGAAGTCGTTCATTATTTCCTATACACATTCATCGTATCCCTGCATATAAGAATGCCTATATTAGCTGCAGTACAGAAGGCGGCAAAAGTCCTGTCGCCTCACTTGCTTCACAGAGGCACGCGATGTTCATAAACTCGAGAGTGTTAAGTGCAGAAAACGTGCGTATTTCTCGAGTCCATGAACACTGCGTGTCTCAGTGAAGAAGATGAGGTGACAGGACTTCTGCCGCCGACTGTACATACACTAAAATGTAATTGCTAGGGTGTTTCCAGGGTTGTAAAAATTAACAAAATACTCAAGCTATCCCGGAGCCATGTTCGTCAGTTGTGCTAAATAGGCTACACTGTTTCCAACAAAATGTCCATAAGTGTGTTTAGAGAGTGTACAATACAGTATATAGGTCGGTAGAGTGTACAGTACAGTATAGGTCGGTAGAAGCGTCACTCTGACAAGTTGTATGTGCAGGTGGGACTTGACACTACTGAGGGTGGTGGGAACACTGACCTGTGAGAGTTACCCATTGCCCCGGACAGACAGGATGAGGGTTGTCTACCTCACCTTCCAGCTCACCATGTTGGTTGTGGCCGTCAGCTACAGTGGTAACCTCACCGCCTACCTCACTACTAAGGTAAGCATTTCATTACTGTACTTACTACCTAACTACCATGGTAAACAACTCATTACTGTACTCACTACTACGGTTAATATCTCATTACTGTACTCACTCCCTTACTTCACCTCTTCCCCTTGTTTGAAGAAATCATTAGCCTGCAAAATTAATCACCAACATCCTATCATTAACCCAAGGTAATATTATCGAACAGGGGTACACCCACCATTTCCTTCAACATATATCACGAAACACACCGACGACCTCAGTATATGGCAAAATCTAGAGTGGATGTGTTTCACGTCAATGTTTGGACGCATCAACAGTAACCTTCATTCAACTCACAATGACTATACCTCCCACAGAACGTAGAGGATCCGATCCGTACCATCCGTGACCTGGCCGATCGGGGTCTGCCTGTGGTGGGCTACGACACTTACTGGCGAAACCTCTTCACCTCGTCCCTCAATCCCTACGTCAAGTCCCTGGGGCCCCGCTACATCGTCTCCTTTGATAACATGCCAGTCTTCAGGTAGGTATTATTGTGTACAGTCATGCCCATTAAGTCCTGGATGCATGCAACACCTATGATTGAAAGTGAATTTATTGCTGTGTTGGTCTCTCTAATAACACTGCATGGTTCAAAAGATCCCCCAAATGTCTCGCTTTCATTCTCTTGATGTAGGACTTGTTTTTATCGTGACTGTACACTCAGGGACAGATGTTTTGACACTCTCTCTCCGTTTCCAATGTGAACCACCAAGCACGAGACCCAACACTATAGTCTATTTCATTTCATCTGAAACCGAGAATCTGTAAAATGGCAACATTGCATTGCCAGCTCGTGATTGGCTGAACAAACATTGTCCTTAACCCTTGACTCATTGATATAAACATTTAAATTAACCCTTCATTAACTTCATTGTATGATCCTGAGATGCAAAGAAAATTCTCATTTGTTATTTCATATATGCAAATCATGTTCATCTGTTGTATTAACCATATAAACAGACACAAGAAAGAAAAATTCAAATCCAAGTCGACCATCTGTAAACGTAAACGAACACAATATTCCAGTCAATTTTGTTTCTCCAAGTTTTACTTAGATAAATAGATATCTGTCTTCATAGGCATTCTTAAAAGGAAATCTAATATTTATTTAATTAAAATGGCATGAAAATTGTTATATTATTGGTATAGTGAAACCAGCACAGCTGGATTGCTATAGAATACGCCCCTTCTCAAGCCCAGGCCCCGTATAGGCATAATCTGGGTTGGAAGGGTCTATTCCATGACGATCATCAGAAGTAAATAAAAATTCAAATCTGGCGCTGTACTGATAGTGGAGCCACCTGGTGGTGGCGTGGTGAGGTATTAAGCCCCTCCTCCGCTGAATACCGCTCGGCCACTCTGTCGCGGAACACGTCCCAGTCAACATCCTCGCTCCTCGCTGCTACGCTATGGTATTGTGTCTCGTGTTCCTGCTATTATTTCTTTTGTGTTCTAGTGGCTGGCCTGCTTTGCAGATGTATAATGTGTGTGTGTATTCTAGGAGGTTTTAGGTGTGTTTGTGGGGGTTTATTCTTCTTTAGGACTGAGTTCTCTTTTCCCTAGCGAAGGGGGCTCTTGGGCCTCTTTTTTCGGAGTTTTTCTCCTTCATTCCCCCCTTTCACCTTTCCTCCTGCCACTAGTACATTCTTCGTATGTGTTTTATCGGGGTTTCTGGGTTTTTTTAGCGAGGTTAGCGACGCCACGTGGGGCCTTCACCTCCCCACGTGGTAGGCGCGTGGGGTCTTTGCAGCCCTTCCTCTTGCCTTCCCCGATTATTATGTGTCCCCTCCCGGTAGGGGGGAGTGAGAATTGTGCCCTGGTTCTCTCTTCCTCTCCCGTGCGGGGGTTTTTTATGTAATTTTTGGTGTTTTTCCAGTATTTTTAGCCTGGGGTGTTCCTTCTCAGGCTACCGGGTCCCCACCTCCCCCTCCTTCTGGATCCTTCTGTCCGGGGGGGTCTCTTTTACCCGCTCCATGTGGCGGGCTGTTTTGGTTTTACGGGGTTTTTCCCTGGTCGGGTGTGCGCGAGATTGGGGGGTCGTGTCCTGGCCCCCGGGTTCAGCGGGCGTGTCCCGCGCTACTTCTCCTTCGGGGGGGGGGGGGGGGGGGTTTCCGTGTCTTCTGTGTTCCAGTGTATGCACGTGTTAACCCATGTTTGTGTATTCTTTTCTCCCTCAGCCTACTCGTGCCCTTTGTGCTGCTTCGGGGTGTACCGTGCGGGTCTCTCCTGACGGACACCTGCACTGTTCGTCTCACGCACCCTGCTTCACTCCCTCGGGTTACGACCCTTTGGCGTGTGGTGTGTGCCGCCCCTGGGCTGAGTTGTGTCGGGTTACCTCCCCTTCTGCCCGCTCCAAGCTTCCCGCCCTTGCTTCTCTTCGTATGGCGTGGACGAGGGCTAGGAGAATGGCCCACAAACGAGACGGTTCTTCTTTGGCGTGGGTGGACCCGATTTTGGGAGCGGACCTGGGTTTGTTCAGGACCCGTTACCCTTCTTCCTGTCTCTCGGAGTCTCAGGGGCTAGAACCTCCTGAGGCCCGAGAGATTGAGCCTCCTTCCCTAGACGGTACTACGACTCCTTCTCGGGGCTTCGCCCCCCGGGAAACGAGCGAGTCTGTCGCGCTGGTTCCCCCGACTACCTCACCGGTACAAGGGCCCAGCAGGGAACCCCCAGCTTCGCCTCCTGCTAGAGCTGGCTCCTCAGGTCTCTCTAGAGGACGCAAGCGTTCAGCAAAAAGGTCCCGCCACTCCAGGAAGTCCCGTGCTCGTCGCCGTTCTCCTTCCTCCTCATCTTCGTCGTCTTCTTCCTCCTCTTCTTCGTCGTCGGGGAGCTCTCCTTCGCCCGCCCGCAAATCCCGCAAGGGTAAGCGGGGGGGGGACAGCCCCTCGTCGAGGAAGATAGTTAAGATCTTCCACACCCTTATTCCTCACGCTTTTCCTGGGGCCTCCACCGCGCAGCCTCCGGCTGTCGCTCCGGAACCCGCTCCTTTTCCCCCTCCTCCCGCTTCTGCTCCCGTCGAGGGCGCGAGTCCTCCCGGGGATGTGGGAGTCATTATCGTTCCTCCCGTTTCCCCGGGACTCGAGTCTCCGTCGGGGGACGTAGCTGAGGAGTTGGTTACCTCCTCACCTCCTTCCCCGTCACCCCCTCCTGCGGGCGACGGATACCTTCCCTACTCTTGGGCTCTTCTCCCTCCTGCCTGGACCCACTCTTCGGAGGAGGGCAGACTGGTGGCTTGGTCTCCGGACACGGCTCAACCAGACGTGTGGACCCGGAGGGATGACGTCCTGGTGAAGTGGGGGGCGGATGAGAAGGGCGACGCTATTCCCTTCTACAAGGTCCGTCCTATCTCAGCGCCCGTACCCACTTCATCGAGGGTGTCCTCTGCGGCTACCCTGGACGCGATGGGTTTTCTGGTGGAGTACAGCCAGTTGCACTTGTCCGAGGCTTGGAGGATTGACCGCTCCCACGGGAACACGGCGGTCCTCCTTTCCCCGGATGCGTACTTCCCAGGGGATAAGGGCGAAGGGGACCTGGACATCCCAGCCCTTCTCCTTAAGTCCCAGGACCACCAGAGACACAGCGCGCCCAGGAAGCCCCCTCCTCCGTCTTTCCCCGTCATCCTCCCTCATTCCCGTGCCCCCCCGGGCATGAGGGAATGCCTGTGGAAGACGGAGAAGGAGCCCCCGGTCCCCTATCAGCTGAAGGAGCCCGATGGCAAGTTGCGACAGGCGGAGTCTGCTACCCGCTTAGAGTTGGCCCACACCATCTCCACGGGGGCAGCCGCCTCACTTATCAGGGACTGCCTCAACGCCCTCACCAACACCTACCACGAGATGTCGGGTATACAGCTAGCGTGAGTACCTTACTCGTGTGTCATGTTACTTAAGGGATACGGGGTAGAGGTTCTCCCTGTTACTCCCGGGTACTTATCCCCGGGTTCGCTCGGTTTTTTCCTTGTTTACCCCTTACAGTGACACCCTCTCTTCCATGGCCACCGTGATGGAGGGCGTGGCGGCGATGGCGACCCACAATATGCGGGAGGAGGCGAAGGCTTTCGCCGAGGCGAGACTGGCAGCCCGCCAGGCGGCGGCTAAATCTGCGCCGGAGATGGCACAGAGGGGAGTGGTGCGAGCTGCCCCCCTGTCCCCTGCCCTCTTCGATCAACCGGCGACAGATACAATCTTCGCCTCCCTCCCAGCGGTAATCAATTTACCAAAACCCTCTACCTCCAAGTAAGTACCTCTCGTTGTTCTTCTTACCTGAGTTTTCACGGGAGGTGAAATGGAAGGATTTTTCGGGTCTACTTTGGTTCCTAATCGTTCTGTTTGTCCATAGGCCACGTGCCCCACAGCCATCCAGACCAGCCTACCAGCCCCGAAGGCCCTCCCAGCCCTCCAGACTACCGAGGCCCTCCTATCCCACTCCCCCGAAGGCACACAACAGGCCCTCCCAGAGGGGCCAGCAGCCTTTTCGAGGAAGGGGACAGGGCTCAAAGCCCTACTCCAAGCCCAGGTCCTCCTTCAACCACCCCTCCCAGAAGGACCGCTCCACTTGAGGGTCCCACTCTGGGCTGCCTCACAGGGTGGTCAGCAGCCTGGCCCGCCCACGGCTGGGCAGCAAGGATAATTCGCCAGGGCCTGTCATGGCCCTGGATTACTGTTCCGGTGAGTAACTGTTATCTCTCCTGTTCTGACATATGACTTATGCCTAATCCCGTCCTTGGGTTACCGTTAGGTCAAAATCAGAGTTTCCCTTGCGGTCAAAATCTCTGCCTCTCCCGTCATTTACCCTCCAACCACCCCGGGTCCCTCGGGCCCCGGGGGATTAGGATTAACTGTACTCTCACTGACACCTGTCTCTTCCCGTTACAGCCACTACGTCTACCTCCTGCCTCAACCAAAGTGTCACTTTCGGTCGTCCCGCATGTGTTAGAAATGCGGGAAAAAGGGGTAGTGGAGCGGGCGACGGGAAGGGTCTTTCTTTCTCGTTTATTCACGGTCCCCAAAAAGGACCAGGGAAAAACGAGATTGGTGATGGACCTGAGCAAGCTAAACAAATTCGTGAAAACATTACATTTCAGGATGGTTTCGGTTGCTCAGGTCCGCACAGTTCTGAGGAAGGGAGACTGGTTAGCATCCCTGGATCTCAAGGATGCGTACTGGCATGTCCCGATCCACCCCAGGTTTCGCCGTTTTCTGGCCTTCCAGGTGGGGACCGAGACGTTCCAGTTTACCAGGCTCCCTTTCGGTCTTTCTCTAGCTCCGCGAGTCTTCACAAAGCTCGTGAGGGTGGTGGCATCCCGTCTGGCAGAGGCGGGTGTTCCCACCCTCATGTACCTGGACGATTGGTTGCTTCACGCCCCTTCCAAGGAGCAGGTAGCAAACAACGTCCGGTTAGCGAGGAGAGTGCTAGAGGAAATGGGGTTCCTTTTGAACATCCCCAAGTCCTCTCTCACTCCCACTCGCAAACTGTGTTGGCTAGGAATAGAGTGGGACTCTCTTTCGGCCACCCTCTCTCTCGCTCCAGACAATGCCCGCCGGACCCTCCGCCACGTCCGCCAGGCGCATTTTTCCCGTACTTTCTCTCGCCGCCAGTGGGAATCATTGCTCGGGTCCCTAAATTTCGCGGCCCCTGCAATGCCCCTGGGACGATTGAAACACAGGAGGCTGACGCGGGAGGTAAACCTCCACCTGTCCCCCGCACACAGGGACCTTCCCAGGCAAGTGTCCCCCTCTCTCCACTGCCTCCTTCGCCCCTGGCTACGTCCCGGTGCCCTGCGTCAGCGGGTCCCCTGGGTGTTCCCTCCCACGGGGATCACGGTGGCGACAGACGCATCGGACGTAGGCTGGGGATACCAGTCTTGCCTGGGACATCAACGTTGCGGGGGATGGAAGGAAGGGGAAAGGCTACTGCACATCAACGCCCGGGAGTTGATGGTAGCGAAGGAATGGCTCAACAGACACCCTCAGTTTGCCAGGATAGGCGTCCGCTTCGATATGGACAACGTTGCGGCCGTGCAGTGCCTACAGAAACAGGGCACCGCACGGTCGGAAATTCTCCATTCACCTCTCGGCCCGCTACGTGCCAGGGCGGGAGAACGATTGGGCGGACGCCCTATCCAGGGTCAGGGGGACGTCAGTCGAGTGGCAACTGCGTCCCCTTGTGTTCGAGTCTCTCTGCCTTCGCTACGGGACACCGGAGGTGGACCTATTCGCCTCCCCATCCACGGCCCTACTTCCTCTGTTCCTGACATTCTCATCCAGAACAGAGGCGGGAGGCCCGGACGCCTTCACAGAGGACTGGAACAGGTGGGGGCATCTCTACCTCTTCCCACCCCCAGCTATGTCAGTCCTCCTGAAGGCGATCCTCAAGCTGCGCACGTTCAGGGGGAGGGTTCTCCTCATAGCCCCCCTCTGGCCAGCACAGCCGTGGTTCGGAGAGTTGTCCCGGTGGTGCCCTCATCCCCTTCAGTTGGGATCGGCGTGCCTCTCCAGCACCCTGTCTGCACCACTCCAAGCGTCACTGAAACTACACGCTTGGAGTTTCTACGGGGAGTCCTCAGCAAAAGGTTCACTAAGGAGACAGTGGACAAGATGTTGAGGGCTCATCGTCAGTCGTCGGTGCGACAGTACGAATCGTGCTGGAAAAGATTCCAGGACTTTTTGCGAAGACACCCCTCCATGGTCATCTCGGAGGACACAGTCCTGGAATTCCTCACGTGGCTCGCCGATTCCACCAACAGGGCCCCGGCGACGGTGCTTGCGCATCACGCAGCTCTGTCTGATCCCCTCCTCCTGGGTTTTAACATTAAGGATTCGGAGAGGCCTCTCTCTCTCCTGAGGATGGGGATTCGGGCGGGGACCGCACCTCACCGGGCCCAGACGCCCTCCTGGTCCCTTCACCGCGTCCTTTCCTACCTGACCTTCGAGGGTGACCCTCTGGAGGTTTGTCACCTCCTCCAGAAAGCTCTCTTCCTGCTCGCCTTAGCTACAGGGTACAGGGCATCTCAGTTGGCAGCCCTGACCCGTCACACAGCCTTTTCTTCCGTAAGCCCTAACCTTACTTCCTTAACTATCTCCCCCTCTCCTGCTTTTCTAGCTAAGAACGAGCAGGCTGACGACAGAATTGGCCCTCTCGCAGTACCCTAGTTCCTGAGGGATGGAAGTTTCCACCCCCTCTGCCCAGTCCACGCCTTTTCTGCATACGTGGAGGCGACGAGAGGGGCTTCTCCGGACCACCTCTTCTACAACTCTAGGTCCGGTAACCCTCTCTTCCCTAGGTCAATCGCTCGCCTTCTCTGCCGAGTGATAGAGAACGGGGATCCCGGACACGCCCCGAGGGCTCACAGCGTTAGGGGCGTGGCCGCCTCCCTCGCCTTCCTCAGGACTCACTCGGTGGAGAGGGTCAGGGATTTGGGGGGTTGGACTTCCACTTCCTCCTTCAGGACGAGGTACCTGTTCCACTTGCTCTCCCCTACCCCCTGTGTGGCTATGGGTACTCCACCCTCCATTCCCCAGGGACCCCGCGGGAGACACATGGGGGGGAGGGGCCGCCCGAAGAGAAAAGGTCGGGCGACTTAAGTCCCGTCACTATCATCCCATACCTCATCCACATCTTGTACAGCTTCATGCTCATCCCCATTCTATCATACGTGTACATATGGTGCGGAAAAAATAAATTACATTGTTACGGAATTCTTGTGTGTTCATTTTCCAAACAATTACCTTACTATGATGAGTGACAGGATATGTTATTACACAGGATGTCTGCATTCTAGTATCCTCCTTCATCCCCTCGGGATCACATTACCTGAGCGAGGGCCATAGCCCTAGCTCAGAGGACTTGAATAAGGGGGGGGGGGAAAGGGGGGGGGGTTGCCATGGTCACCTCCCCCCTCCTCTCCTAGACCCGAACCCTCGAGTCTGCCTATAAAGACTTTATGTGTAACAATTCTGGTCTATAACAGAATGGTCTACGGATATATGGGATAAGCTACTACAACCCCACCACGGCTACTCACCTAGCCAGTGTTGGGAGGTGCTTTAGCTTCTACCTCACCGGGCTCGGTTACCTTTCCTGTTCTCCCCTCTCAACCACTCTTAAACTAGCACGTGATTGCCTCCACCTCACCTCCCACCTACCGCATCGCATGCATAGCAATCCAGCTGTGCTGGTTTCACTATACCAATAATAGTGCATTTGTCGCGGCTTCTAGCCGCTTAAATTGTATTTATTGGTTGTGAAACCAGCACACCTTTGACTGTCCCACCCACCTCCCGATGCGGCAGGCATTCACTTTCTTTCTCATTGGAGTGACCGAGCGGTATTCAGCGGAGGAGGGGCTTAATACCTCACCACGCCACCACCAGGTGGCTCCACTATCAGTACAGCGCCAGATTTGAATTTTTATTTACTTCTGATGATCGTCACGGAATAGACCCTTCCAACCCAGATTATGCCTATACGGGGCCTGGGCTTGAGAAGGGGCGTATTCTATAGCAATCCAGCTGTGCTGGTTTCACAACCAATAAATACAATTTAAGCGGCTAGAAGCCGCGACAAATGCACTAATATAGACAGAAATACGAAGTGATTTTTTTTTTTTTTCTAAAGCACACCTCGTATTTCTGTCTATATTATAACAATTTTCATGCCATTTTAATTAAATAAATATTAGATTTCCTTTTAAGAATGCCTATGAAGACAGATATCTATTTATCTAAGTAAAACTTGGAGAAACAAAATTGACTGGAATATTGTGTTCGTTTACGTTTACAGATGGTCGACTTGGATTTGAATTTTTCTTTCTTGTGTCTGTTTATATGGTTAATACAACAGATGAACATGATTTGCATATATGAAATAACAAATGAGAATTTTCTTTGCATCTCAGGATCATACAATGAAGTTAATGAAGGGTTAATTTAAATGTTTATATCAATGAGTCAAGGGTTAAGGACAATGTTTGTTCAGCCAATCACGAGCTGGCAATGCAATGTTGCCATTTTACAGATTCTCGGTTTCAGATGAAATGAAATAGACTATACCAACATGCCAATTTCCCCCTCCCTCCCCTCACACACACATATAGGCTCCCTCACCCCATTCCTTCATTCACCACCTCAAGTACTCCTGTATTTTCTGAACCTCATTACGTGTTTCGGGTATCTACGTCACAGAGTTTCGTGGTCCTCTACCTAAATTCATCAACTATCTTATCTCACTCTTTACGAGATTTCGATGTTCACCACTACCTTCCCTTGGTTTTCTTTTTCTCTTTGGCACCGTCTGATAACCAAGTATGTCCACCACAAGAACAAAAATATATGTAATATAGGTTAGCTTAGTTCAGGCTTAATTATGTAGGTTAAATTATGCTATAAACACTGCGCAATACAGAGTTGAACACAATACTAGGACCTGGAGGGATGGGTGGCAGGAGGGGGGGGAGGGAACAGGATTACTGACAACACAGCAGGCTCCCCTTCATCTACCCCATCCCTCCCCTCCGTTGTCTGGCCCGCGAATGATGCCAATTAGAGATTTGACAGCGGATAACAATTTTCCAATTTTCACACTCATAGCAACAAAATAAATGAAACTAATATAGCAATAGCAATTATGGTACAATTCCCACCCATAAATAAAATTCGGCCCGTTGTGTTTTGTGTTTTTTCCTCCCCCACCCCGAGTTATTGTGGAGCGAGAACCACACGTATTATTAAATATCCCGGCCCTGTGCTCAGCTGTTTGGAAATATTCATTTACCTAAAACTTCATTTCAAGTGTAATAAATGCATTCATTTGTAATATTTCTGAATGTTTCATGTCATGTTATCTCGTTTCCACTTTCATCACGAGGAAGGTGTCAAGGGTTTGACTTATTGCTGCTTATACAGTCATTAAACGTATATAATTAATTTTGTCATATTAATTTAACACACGCCTACGAGGTCGACAGACAGCAAAAAAAAAAAAAAAAAAAAATCTTACCTAAAAATAGCAATATATTCCAGTAACTCGTATATTATCTTGCAGAATTGTACATGTGTGTCTTACATATATAAACTTGTTCTATGCCAAAGAAATAACAGGTGTATAAACTAAAAATGTATGTGACTCAATACTACCTTCAAACACAATGTTTCCATATGCATTAATGCTCGTCTTCAAACATTATTATATGTAAAAGGCTGTGTATCTTTGATTTACTATTTCCATGTAGGAATTACCGATTACATTCATGCTGTATGAAATTATTACTGTCAAGTTCCAATATCACAACTCAATTCGACCAGACTTCTCACTTCACAGGATTCATAACTAGTTGCATGTCATTAAAAACAACCGTGTCTGGATTTTTAACATCCCTAATGAGCACAGCTGCCTTAACAAGAAAATGCTATACACACACTCCTTTCCTCTTCAATCTTAATAATGATTACAGTGAAGCTAATGCGACAGATAACAATGATAGCATGGTACAGTCGGCAAAAAAAGTTTCGTTACCACCCCTACGTTAATTTTAACATCGGTAAGCGGGGTAGGGTTGGTACTCCGCCGACTGGGCAGCTGGTGCCTTGTGTCATCCGAGCCGATAATACTCGGGCCACGGCAGTGACAATTTTTTTATATCAAAAGTTTAGCTGATTTTAAATTAAATTTTGAGTGTTCAAGAACTCTTACTATTTAACTATTCATTAATAAACATAAGGAAATACGTTTGAGTATTTTAGAACAAGAATAACAGTGAAATACCCAGAAAAAACAGCACTGAGTGAAACAACGTCTTCTCTACTTGCTTGTCCATAACACACTGAGGGAAGGGAGGGTGGCGGAGGTATATAAGACACTCACGGCACGTGTCAACATTACATCACACTGTTAAAAGGATGGTAACGAAACTTTTTTTGCCGACTTGTACCTCACTGCTAATGAAGAGGATAATGATAAAGGGTTATAAATACCATAAAGATAATGATACTGACAATGATTATATATGATAGTAATTACGAAAAAAAAACAATAACAGCAACAGAGGTTTAAAACAACACATATATTCAACTCACCTAATCAGGCATAATGATTACTACTCAAATATTCTAACCCACTGTGTATACTGAACTGTTTACATCACAGCAGGATTCAGAACATCACATTTACCATCTACAGTATAATATATTTCCCTGAACAGACAGATCGCCGAGGACCGAGACAGGGTGTTGGTAGAGAACATCAACCACCTGGAGTATGTGTTGAAGCAGCACTACACCACCAGGAGAGGGGAAGCACCCATTAGGATACAGGAGGAGTGTCTGCTAACCTTCGGAGTATCGGCCTTCCTCAACACAAACTCCCCACTCAGGTCTTACTTTGATGAGGTGTGTGTATGTGTGTGTGTTTCACCTGGTCTTGATCACGTGCTGGACATGTGCTCACCAACTGTTACCCTCCCGGATTTGTGTGTGTCCCGGTGTGTGTGTGTGTGTGTGTGTGTACTCTAAACCAAAAAGTGATCAGGTTATCCTCAATCTATTAAATTAATTCCTCAACCTGCAGACCTTGTTCTCTGACCCAACTTGCCCATCCTCAGTCTCGATCCTCAGTTTGACTTATCCAAAAGATTCTCGTCGTCAAATTATCCTCTATCTGCTACTCACGTTCTCTCCTCTCCCACTCTACCTTTCTACCCTCACTCAATCTATCCCTTATTGCCCTTTCTCTCACATTTTCCCTCCACGTCAACCTGTCTCTCTCTCTCTTGTCTCTCCCTCCTTCCACTCACTAGCTTTCCCTCCCATTCAGCCTTCCCTCTCCCCTGCAGGCCATTCACTACATGCAGGCAGGAGGACTGACGGACCAGTTCTTCAAGGAGGTGCTAATCAAGAACATGAAGAACGAGAATTATCAAGAGGAGGGTGACACTTGGCTCGACCTTCATGACACCTTCTCTATCACCTCCAACACACAGGTACCCTTCTCTCTACCTCACTCTCTTTAATCCCTTCAACACACAGATACCCTCTCTCTACCTCACTCTCTTTACTTCCTTCAACACACAGTACCCTCTCTCTATCTCACTCTCTTTAATCCCTTCAACACACAGATACCCTCTCTCTACCTCACTCTCTTTACTTCCTTCAACACACAGTACCCTCTCTCTATCTCACTCTCTTTAATCCCTTCAACACACAGGTACTCTTTTCTTTACCTCACTCTCTTTACTTCCTCCAATACACAGGTACCCTTCTCTCTACCTCACTCTCTTTACTTCCTTCAACACACAGGTACCTTTCTCTCTATCTCACTCTCTTTACTTCCTTCAACACACAGGTACCCTCTCTCTACCTCACTCTCTTTAATTCCTTCAACACACAGGTACCCTCTCTCTACCTCACTCTCTTTAATCCCTTCAACAAACAGGTACTATTTTCTTTACCTCACTCCCTTTACTTCCTCCAATACACAGGTGTTCTCTCTCTACCTCACTCTATTTAATTCCTAAATGTATCTATGCATGAATCTTTGGAGTTCTAAGATTCATTTTCAAGATCCATGCATAGATAGAAGTGTAGTTTAGAGACGACTGAACTTGTGTATCCTTCCTCGCTGATCTTCAACATGCAGCCACTTTAACTCACTCTTTTTATATCTTCCAAAAACCATATTTGGACTTTACCAGCCGGGTAACTCACTCACTCTGGCTCATCCATCACAATCATCCGAGTCTTGCCTGCATCTACCGTCGTCCCTCTCTGCTTCCCTCATTCTCCTCCCACATCATTCACCCTTCCCTTAATATCTCTCTCTCTCTTGTGTTCCCTCCAGGTCTCTCAACGATCCTCCCTCAGTAATTCCTCCCCTTCCCTTCGCCCGTTTTTTCTTCTCCCCATACCCCTCTCATTTTCCCTCCAGGTCTCTCAACGATCCTCCCTCAGTAATTCCTCCTCTTGCCTCTCTCCCCATACCCCCACCACATGCATGCACCTGCCGGCCATCAGAGTCCCCACCTCCCCATTACACCCATCACTGGAGCTGTTCCCCGGGGTGTGATAAAACTGAGGGTGGAGAGTCAACCATGAAGCGCTTAGGGAGGCACGCTCAAGCACACAGTCAAACCAATAGGGTGGCAAGAGCGAAACACAGCGAAATACGAAGGATGGAAGGGATTGCAGATAAGGGGAGAGCACTATAAGGCAGCCTCGAATATGTATGGAAACATAAAGATGAGATAATACCCAGCACAATAAAGGGTGTGGTCTCTGTTCTTGATTTATAGGGACAGTTTACTATATTATGCGAGGTACTACTTGGAGTCACGAAGGTGTTGCTGTACTCATATATTCCATGACACCATTCAAGTGCATTGCAACATTAACTTCCCATAATCCTTGTAGTCTCAATATATTGTAGACGCTGATAAATTCTCGCCATGAAGCGTAAAGTCTGGTTACCGTTAGAGCATAAAGCAGCAGAGGTAATCACTAAATTAAAATTCCTCCGGTAAAGAAGTATAAGAGAAACGAGGGCGGTGAAAGAAAACAAGCGAGAAACACCTGCCTGAACAGAGCAACACAATGGTAAAGGAACATGTAGTGAATAATTGACTGAATAAGAAAGAGAACCGAGACAATTACAAAATAAGTTATTGTGGAGAGTCTCGTTTATTTGGTAAACTGGAGGACAACTGACTGATTCCTCCAAACTAAGCCAGGGAACACAATCAGCTCAATGTTACGGAGTCCTGACATAGTTTGGAGATTTCAGTATCCATCAAGTTTTCAGTCAATAGTTTCTCCCCTCAATGAAAATAGGAAGACAGAGAAGCATCAGCCAGCGGCACACACACACAACAGGTGTTACTTGACTTTTTTTTATATATATATAATGTTTTATTTTTCTCTATCTCTGACGTCAGATTCCCTGGTGCAGGTGAGGTCATGCGTGGGTTCAAAGAAAAGTCAATACATACATGAGGTCGGAAATATCGCCTGCGGGATCAAACGGGGTCACATGTGAAGAAGAAGAAAATATTATCATATAGACAAGATGTAATCTTATGGTACAGAATTATGACTGTCCCTATGGAGTCTTGAAATCTACTACATCATTGTAAACAACTGTATGTACAGTCAGAAATAAAAGTATTGGAACCACCCTTACATTGAAATTGAATATAATTATCCATAGAGCGTTCCCTTACTTTTTTTGCCGACTGTACATCTGATCATACATGAAACTATATAGCTACAAATTTTCTCCTAATTACTCTACAAAATTGTTCCCCTTTGATGTATAAGTTATCTCAGTTTCCTGTTACAGTTTGGAGTAATCTATTGCCCTCCACGAGATTAATTGATTGATTGATATTAGGAGCACCAACAGCGACCTCCGAGAAATTATCACCATAAATATAGGAACGACAGCAAGATTTGCAATCATAATAACATATTAATCGCTTTTCTTCAGTGATTTACGAAAGGATACTTGTGACACCATTAGGAATATATGAAGGATTAACATATGAAATTTTTACTGCGAAATCCCACTCTCATATCCTCATTTAAGTAGTGTGAATACAAACAAAAGGTAAAATGAAAATATGACGGTGTTTGTTTATACTTCAAATGCTCACAATCTATATTGGTACGGGATATTGTTGTCAGAGAAGAGGGATCGAGGGACATAACTTTTGTGAGCAACTGTACGTGCTCATAAATCTCCACTACGTCAGATCTCTTGGTTTACATTACTTCTCCTTCACGTGTGGGAGCTGCTAGTTTTCTTTCTCGGATACAGAAGTGGAAACAAACACCACCACCACCACCACCTTCCTCTTAAGTACACGTATCCAACTAATAATTCCAAAGATATGATGGAAATAACAAAATCCCTGAATAACCTACCAACATAAAAATACATCTTCCCAAAAATCGTATACTGAGACAGACAGCTCCAGTTTCATCTGTTTACACTGAAGACTTGGAACCATTTTATTTTTCTAAACACGCTGCCCTTGCCAATGCACTGATGTATATATAAATTAACGTCTATTTTTACGGGACCTATGACATTATCCAAACATAAAGATCAAAGTGAATGCGTATAGCGGAATATCCAGATACATGTAAATCAATCTGTCATGACTGCAAAAAAAGTAAAATGTTGATATTTTCTAATTAGTGGTCGTTATTATACATTTTGTTCCTTATTATACAGACAGTCATTATATTTGGCAACCTACTCAGTTACATAATAATTTCAGATATATAATAATTATTTTCTGGTAATAATATGAATTATTTACTCTAGCTATATCATAATTTATGTTATTATCATTACAGAGTTCACCTTTATCAAATTACTATGTTTGCTAATACAGTATATCAATTCACTATTCATTTTTAACTGTTCCTCTCTCTCTCTCTCTCTCTCTCTCTCTCTCTCTCTCTCTCTCTCTCTCTCTCTCTCTCTCCACAAGGTACTGACGTTGGGACACATGCAGGGACCGTGGATCCTACTAGGGGTTGGTTCCCTTGGTGCCTGTGTTGCCTTCGTCATTGAGTTCTGTCTCGCCTCGTGCCGTACCCACCATCCAACTCTCTCACATCCTAACTCACTAACTCGGACTAACTCTCCGTGATTCCATCTAACTTGCCAACTGCCTGTATATCTCACGCAATGTCAAATTTTAGCAACACTAATATTACATTCATGGATATTGACAGCCCGCAATTGCACGACTCATTCCTATGCATTGATAATATGTAAATATATAATTTATTTATTCATTTATTTATCTATGCATTATACATTCAAGCAATACATTACATTTTATTTTGTAGTAGTTGTATATGAAATAAACAAATATACAAGCTACACAAAGTATGTGTTTTAAAAGTATGATAATTAATTTAAAATGAATCAGATAAAAACTTTGTTTCACTGTCCAACATGACGGGCGAACTCTTTTATCTCATAGGACTAATTCATACATGCAGAAGCTTCCAAGTAGAAAATCTAAAGAAAGAAATTTATTAGATATAAAGCATTTGAAACCAATTTACAACCTGTATATAACTATTTTGAAACCTACTCGCTGACGGACTGATATACAAGAGAACCATAAGTGTGTAAAACCTACGATGATGCTACAACCCCCCTCATTGACTTCTGTACTGCTTGACCAATGAAACCTGTACCACATCAAATGTTGCCTCAATTAAGTTAGACTAGCTACGTCTCTCTCTCTCTCTCTCTCTCTCTCTCTCTCTCTCTCTCTCTCTCTCTCTCTCTCCCCTCAACATTTCTGGTCTTAAAATGCCGGTGAATAAAGTCCAAGGAGATAAAATACCCCATGTAATGCCAAAAGTGTTTAAGGGGATACAGACTCTCTTGATAAATTGCATGAAGGGCTAGTGTGATTCCTCCAGGCTATACAACGAAACAGATAGATCCCTCATTAAAGTAACATGGAGGCCGGCCGTCTGTTTCCTGGCATAGTTTGGAGGCATCAACAGTAGCCCTCCAAAATTCCCCCAGCGGGTGATCCCTTAAAATACTGTATACGTAAAATGGTGTCCCTCCTTCGTCAGCGGCGTTGGCGGCGTCATATTTCCTATCTCACAACTCGGTAATTTTCGGCAAACTTTGCACGAGTTAACTTTACTTAACCCAACTTTTAAAAGTGTTATAAAAGAAAAATGGTAATGCTTGGTAATGGCGACTTGGCGAGAATCAAGACTTACTTCATCTCAGTCTCTTGTTTTCAAGGGTTTGGGTCACTATATAGCAAGTGCCTTATACAGCAACCATCGAAAATAATAATAATAATAATAATAATAATAATAATAATAATAATAATAATAATAATAATACCATCGAAAATAATAATAATAATAATTATTATTATTCTAATAATAATAATTTCTCTATTTAACTTTTGTGTAAGTAAGTTTTTATTTCAAGTTATTCTCTTTAGTACAAGAAGTTCGATAAATTTAGATTACCCTTCAAAAGAACGTTAAAGAAAATGGCACCCGGGCAAACCACAGAGAATTGTTGCAAAATATAAACCTTTCTAGGACTAACTTATCTATTCTATTACCTTGCCATTCCCTGGCTAACCTCGATATTCATACAGTTCACATCATCAGTACATCAATGAAAAGAAGGAAACCATATAAAAAAAATAGGTTTAACTTTACTATCGGAAAATAAACAACCATAATTAACCGACATACATTTCTAGTGTAATAGTAAATGACCAACCTGAGTAACAACGATCATTCTCACACAATTACTTTAACCTGAATCATTATAGGTTTGGTTATGTCTCTAATTTTAGGCTTTGTTATGTTGGGTTTTTCTATGTTAATGCGAAAAGAGTATACCCGCTCAGATCGCTGCCTTGAGGGACACCACTCTTTAATTGGAACATATCCGAAAACAAAACAAAAACATTATCATCAATTCGTGTTTGGATAGTTCTAACATCAATAAAGTTATGAATGATATGAAGGAGATGGTTCAGTCACGGTCAACAACAGTCCTGCAACACCTTTGAATGAATGAACAAATGGTGCCAAACTCTAGGTAGCTGTCGGTCACTATAATATTGGTTCATAATAATATTCACTCCCATGGCTCACTCTCATTCAAGTGATGTGAGGAGTTTTGACCAAGACTGTACACCCTAATCAGAAGAACACACACACACACACACACACCCGAGCACTGTTATGAATTGATGATGACCACATCTTAATTAAAGGGGAGATTCTCTTGTTGGTGGTGAATAATTGGAAGGTTCGTCTCTGATTCCTCCAAACTATTCCAAACAACAGGCCACCATTATTTGTGTTAATCTAGTTCCTGTTTCCTGGCTTGCTTTGGAGGAATCAGGGCGCTCCAATGTAAATAAGAGTATTACCCCCCCTTAATTAAAACCCCTCACGTTTTCTGGATCATGTCAGAGAGCGTAAGGGAACACGGGTAGTCAGTCTTCATCAGATATTTTCATTTTTTTTTTTTTTTCCATTTCTCTAACGATGACATTTTCCCTTCCCAAATACTAATAATCTTCCCCTTCCATAACTCTAAATTTCTAAAACATTCCCTATCCTAACATTAACTATTTAACTTCCCAAATACTAATAATCTTCCCCTTCCATAACTCTAAAACATTCTCTATCCTAACACTAACTATTTAACTTCCCAAATACTAATAATCTTCCCTTTCCATAACTCTAAAACATTCTCTATCCCTACACTAACTATTTCCCCTTCCCAAATACTAATAATCTTCCCATGCCTAACAATAACATTCCCCTTTATGAGCACTATAGCATTTCTCCTTCTCTGACACAGATAATTTTCCTTTCCCTAATACTTACATTCCCTCTCACCAGCACAAGCATTTCCCCTTCCTAACACTATAACTATTTTCTCTTCCCAAACACTGTATAACAATTTTCCCCTTCCTATAACACTAACACTTCCTCTTATCAGCACTAACATTTCTCCTTCTCTATCTACCTCTAACATTTTCTCATCTCTATCATTAATAATTTTCCTTCCCTAACACTATTATCTTCCCTCCCTTTCCTAACTCTAACTACTTTCCCTTCCCTAACACTAATCATATGCCATCCCTACCACACACATTAACCCCTCCTCTCTCTACCAGACGGTGCCGAACGCTCATACAGAACGTAAAAATGTAAACAGGAACGGGTGGACAAAAATAATGGGGCCCTGTTGCTTGGAATAGGTTGGAGGAATTAATTTGTTGGTTACGGATCTACCAACACTGTACTATATATACCCCCTTAATTAATACATTTCCTCACTTCCAATACCAGCACTTTCCTATTCCCACTACAAGTAATAATATTCACCCTCTCTAAACCTGACAATATTTCATCCCTTCTGAAAAAACGACATCATTATTTTCTTCCACTGAAATCTCCCTCCCTCCAAAAAATCCTCCTCCTTTAAACGCCCTCCCTAAAACTTCTCCTTCACCCTTCCCCAACCTCCTTCCCTCCCTCCCATCCCCTCCCCTTACTGACACACTCCCTTTCCCTCCTACTCTCCCCCCCCCCTCTCTTCCCCTCTTTTGACTCTCCCTCTCCTTCCATCTGCCCCCTCTCCCTCCACCTCTCCCCCTCCCCTCCCCTTTCTGACACTCTCCCTTTCCCTCCTGACCCCCTTCCCTCCCTCTCCTCCCCTCTTTTGACTCTCCCTCTCCTTCCATCTGCCCCCTGTCCCTCCCCCTCTCCCCCCTCTCCCTCCACTCACCTCGTCTTTATGGGGAAAGTTGCCGTCCTAGGGGGAAGGGGGGGAGGGGAGGGTAAATTGCTAAACTTCTTTTATTAACAACAATTTGAATAAGAAAAAAGACTGAAGGGGACGGGGGGTGGGGGTGGGGGATGGGGGGGATAAAGGGAGAGGAGGGAGGGGAGAGAGAGAGGTGAGGAAGACGAGGAAAGTAGGTGGGAGGAGACGATAGTGGAGAGAGGGCATAGGAAGGAAGGAAGGGGGGAGGGAGAAAGGAGAAGGGGTGAGAGGGAGATAGAAGAATGAGGAAAGAAATAGACGAGGAGGAGGAGGAGGGAGGAAAAAGAATGAAGGAGGAGGAGGAGGAGAGGAGGAGGCAGAGGAGGAGGGGGAGAGGTAAGAGGGGGAGATAGAGGAGGAGGGGAGGAGGAGGGAAAATTATAATAACAACTGGTATGTGAAGAGAGAGAGAGAGAGAGAGAGAGAGAGAGAGAGAGAGAGAGAGAGAGAGAGAGAGAGAGAGAGAGAGAGGTACCCAGGTGAAGGTGCAAAGGGTCGAAGGTAATATTGGAATACGTAGGGAGGGAGGGAGGGAGGTAAGAAATAAATGGGGAGGGGAAGGTAATGGGATGAGGGGAGGTGTGTAGAGATGGGGGTGGGGGACAGATGGGTGGAGTAGGGGGGTGAGGGAGGGGGGTGGGGGAGGTATCGAGTGTGTGTGTGTGTGTGTGTGTGTGTGTGTGTGTGTGTGTGTGTGTGTGTAGAGGGGGAGAGAGAAGGGAGTGTGTGTAGGGGGGGGGGGTAGGGCAGACGAAGGGAAAAGAGAACAAGTGAAGAAAACAGTGTAAGGAAAGTGGAGAAGAGGGGAGGGATGAGGGGTGGGAGGGGAGGTGAGAGAAGGTGAGGAGGGGAGGAGAGGAAGGGGAGGAGAGGAAGGGGAGGGGAGGAGAGAAAGGGGAGGTGAGGAGAGAAAGGGGAGGGGAGGAGAGGAAGGGGAGGGGAGGAAGGGGAGGGGAGGAAAAATGTGGCAGGTGGGGGGAGGAAGATGAAGGAGGAGGGGAAGGGGAGGGGAGGAAGGGGAGGGGGAGGAAAAAGGTGGCAGGTGAGGGGGAGGAAGGTGAAGGAGGAGGGGAAGGGGAGGGGAGGAGGGGAAGGGGAGGGGAGGAGAGAAAGGGATAGGGAGGAGAGACGGGAAGGAAAGGAGGGAAGGGAAGGAAAGGAGGGAAAAAGTGGCAGGGGGGGGGGAGGAAGGTGAAGGAGGAGGGAGGTATGAGTTTGTGAAGTGTAGTGAAGGAGGAGGTGAGAGGAGAGAAGGCATAGGGGGGAGGAGGGAGAGAGGGTGTGTGAAAGAAAGAAGGAGGAGAAACGAAACGAGGTGAGAAAAGAAGAAGAATGAAGAGTGTAAAAAAAGAGAAGAGAGAAGTAGTTGGTGGAAAGGTATTGTTTATTAAAGGAGGAGTAAGTAAAGGAGGGATAAGAGAGAGAGAGAGTTACAAGGAGTTACAAGGAAAAGAAGTACCCTAGGGGACCTTACGATCCATACAAAGAGGGTACCTGTGGGTTTAGTTGCGCAAGTAGGCGACCGTCCTCGAATGTGTCATGTGAAACCATCAAGGAACACTCGCACAACGGCTTAAACACCTAGACGGTGATTTAAGGCTTTGTCTAATCTGGACTTGAACTGATCCACAGAGTTGCTGTTGACTACATCAGCAGGAAGCGCGTTCCAAGTACCGCAGATGCTGTATGTAAAGAACTTACCACACAGATCACGGTTGTATCGCTTCAGTTCAAGTTTGTACCATGATTCCTGGTTGTGCCCTCACTGAGTTGGAAAATGTCCCTGTAGTCTACATTGTCAAAGCCTCGTAGTATTTTAAACACTTCGATAAGCTGACCACGCAGTCTCCGGGTTTCCAAAGAGAACAGATCGAGTTTTACCAACCGCTCTTTATAGCTCTTGTGTCTAAGAGAGGGTATAAGTTTGGTTGCCCTGGCTTGCACTCGTTCCAATCTCGCGATATCCTTCCGGTAAGAAGGACTCCAAAACTGGACTGCATACTCCAGGTGCGGTCGGACAAGGGAATTGTACAGACAAAGTACTATCTCCTTGTTCCGGTATCCAAACTGTCGCTTTATGTACCCTAACATCCTTTGGGCTTTCTTCTCAGCCTCAATACACTGCTTTGAGAACTTGAGGTCGCTGGTGATAGTTACACCCAAGTCTTTCTCAGTATCAGTGCTTACGAGAGCATTGCCCTTAAGGTTATACTCTGTTCGGGGGTTTCTGTGGCCTATATGCATAACTTTGCATTTGTTCACGTTAAATGGCATTTGCCACGTGTCAGACCACTCCCCGATCTTCCTAAGATCTTCTTGTAAGCGGGTAGTATTTCCTTCTTTCGCGACATTCATACCAAGCTTAGTATCATCGGCGAATTTGGAAATCTTGGCAACCATGTCACCATCCACGTCATTAACATAGATGATAAACAGTAGTGGTCCCAGAACAGAACCTTGGGGAACACCGCTAGTAACGGGCACCCACTCTGAAGCCTGTCCATTCACTACCACCCGCTGCCGTCTGTCACTTAGCCAGTTCTCTATCCAATTTGCTACATTTCCGTCTATGCCCAGTGCACGCACTTTCCGAAGGAGGCGGCGGTGGGGTACCTTATCAAAGGCTTTCTGAAAGTCTAAGTAGACAACATCGACCGCTTTATCCCGATCATGCTCACTGAAAACAAAATGGAAGAATTCCACCAGATTTGTGAGGCATGACCGGTGCTGCCGGAACCCATGCTGGGAACCCCTCAGTAGCAAATTTGATTCTAAGTGTGCTGTTATTTTGTCCACCATGATGCTCTCCATGAGTTTACAGACTATCGAGGTTAAACTGATGGGTCTGTAGTTTGACGGTTGGCTAGCATCTCCCTTCTTGAAGATAGGAGTCACCTCTGCCTCACGCCAGTCTCTAGGAACGCATCCAGTCTGGATTACCCTGTTGAAGACCATGCACAGGTGCCGTGATACTTCACCATGCACTTCTTTCAACACTCTAGGTAAGAACCTATCCGGACCGGGGGACTTGTTTGCTTTTAATTCGATTATTTTTCTCTCGATTTCTTCTTGGGTGAAGACCATTGACTCCAACTTCTCACTGAAGGAGTCTAAAGGTTCGGGAATGGGACCACTCTCCTCAGAGAACACTGAAGAAAAGTACTCATTTAAGAGGTTAGCATTTTCTGCATCAGAGTGCATCAATGCTCCATCCTCATTCACCAAGGGACCGATCCTGCGTCGGATTGGTTTACGGCCATTCACATAACTGAAAAACTCCTTGGGGTTCTCTTTGCAGAGTCTAGCCACACGGACCTCCTCAGCACGCTTAGCCGCCCTTATTTTGGACTTCACATTTCGATTCAGTCTTCTATGACCGTCATAGAGAGAGAGAGAGAGAGAGAGAGAGAGAGAGAGAGAGAGAGAGTGAGTGAAGGAGTGAGAGAGTGAGTGAAGGAGTGAGAGAGTAAGTAAGTAAGGGAGGGAGGGAGGGTAGAGTGTAGGGTTTAAGAACCTATAAGCAGGGTATGAGGTCTCCCAAACTTTGCCACTCAAACCCGTAAACTGACTGGGTCGAGTTTATGGTCTGCCAAACTTATAATTATGAATGTTATTACTATTACTATTATTACTATTATCATTATTATTATTATTATTATTATTATTATTATTATTATTATTAATATTTGTATTATTATTATTATTATTATTATTATTATTATTATTATTATTATTATTATTATTATTATCATCATTATTATTATTATTATTACAGTATTATCCTTAATATTATCTTTAAAATAATAGCTTTTCTTTTATTATCATTAACATCTGATTTGATTTTTGTCATTTTGTTATCACTCATGACCTAACAGTACGGTATATATTTAAGGTAAAACATTTATACCATGACGATTTGCCGTGTCAGCAGAGTATTACATCACAATCGAGTGATTCACGGGGTGTTGGGTTTCACGGACTCGCAACACGCTTTCAAAATAAATGCTTTGATTTATCAGAGTGGAAGCGCTTACCAATCATCTCGCAAAACACGAAACGATCTGATATGTAAACTCTCTAGTATTAAAAACATGGTGTGAAAAAATTAACGCTCCGGACATTATTATTATTATAAACGTTTTGACAACACAAACGTTTTTGACAACACAAATGTTATTGATGTATAAATGTTGAAGATAAGAGTCAAATATTTAAATGGAAAACAGAGGACAATATAATAGTAAAAGTATGTGTGTGTGTGTGTGTGTATGTGTGACTTTGTGTTTGATGTGTGTGTGTGTGTGTGTGTGTGTGTGTGTGTGTGTGTGTGTGTGTGTGTGTGTGTGTGTGTGTGTGTGTGTGTGTATGTGTGTGTGTGTGTGTGTGTGTGTGTGTGTGTGTGTGTGAATGTATCT
>JAWQEG010001378.1:0-2500 GCA_033782935.1 Petrolisthes cinctipes | reverse complement strand
CAGATTATTATAATGTAGCTCAACATCTCTAAACTTCACATAGCATATAAATCTTCAAGTACTGCATTCATGAGGTCAGAGAAAATTCATAAAACAGCTCCCATATTACTTATCTCTGGGCATTAGGAAACTGAAAACAATAACAATAGTATACCGTCTTCTTTTTAGTTCGTATGCAACTTAAAAGAATGTAACTTTACTTCTGCAAGACAACAAACACTCTCTTTGAGTTTCCAAAGTTAGGATTAGTTTTGGTCTCTTCCCTGTCCTCAATATCTACTTCCTGGGTGTTGTAAGTGGCACTAGAAAGGCGGTGGAACATTTCTTTACTTTTCAGCACCCGAACATTGCTCTCGTGGGAATTCAATAAGGATTAAGGGGAGATTCTCTTGTTGGTGAATTGGAAGGCTACTACTGCATGATCTCTCTGAACTATTGCCAGGAAACAGATAACCTTAATATTGGTAATAGGGTTTCATTTTGGTGGCATCACTGAGTGGAATCGGTAGCCCTCCAATTTACCACGAAAAGAATGTTCCCTTAATTAATGCTCCACATACATGTACGGTCGTGGACATAAATTTCAATACACATGTGGATAACTCAAACAGATTTCTCCATAATGTTTTTACGTTCTCATATGATATTACAGTTTTGAATTGTGAGTAGCTGCTTGAAGTAAATTAGAATATGTTACTTAAGGGGAGATTCTCTTGTTGGTGAATTGGAAGATCGCTGAATCCTCCAAAGTATGCCAGGAAACAGAAGCCCTCAATAGTATACATAGGGGATCTGTTGCGTGGCATAGTTTGGAGACATCAGAGACCTTCCATTTCACCAACAAAAGAATCCCCCCTTAACCTATTTACAGGAAAGTTTCTCAGCAAAACGAACAGAGGGAAGATGTCAAATGTTTACACGAGTCACTCCTAATGGATGATTATTATTGTCTGCGACTTGTACAGTACTGGAATGAAAATTAAACACTACTATTACAACATAAGTTAAAATATTACAAGTTCACACAGATACTGAAATATATATACTGTATCTAAACTATAAACATCAAATCATATGGCGAGGAGAAGCGTCTCAAAGAACTGATTGCATGTTGTTCGTCAGAGCGTTGATCTAAACTCAGTTAGTGACAATATTCAATGCCTGATAATCAACCAATTCTTAATCACCTCGAGGTAATTAATCACTCCACCAGTGCTAAATGACTACAAGGCCAATCATCCGAGAGAGCTTCCAGTCTGATGAATACAGCATGTTTTATTCTTTTTTTTTTTTTTTAGTTTATATATACGTGGAATAAACTGATGTGATTCTTTATTTTTTCAGATTCGCCTGAAGTGCCCATTTCTATACAACCACTGAAATATTCCTTACAAACACATCATTTTTACCCTCTGTATTGGTAAGGATGTACAGTAAGGCACAGCACACACTCACTCCACCACCTACACTCACTCCACCACCTACACTCACTCCATTACCTACACTCACTCCACCACCTACACTCACTCCATCACCTACAGTACACTCACTTCACCACCTACACTCACTCCACCACCTACACTCATTCCATTACCTACACTCACTCCACCACCTGTACTCACTCCACCACCTACAGTACACTCTCTCCACCACCTACACTCACTCCACCACCTACACTCACTTTCTCCGGACTGACAGCAGCATTTACCTTCAACTACAGACCTTCAATAAACAACAAGGGTTAAATGGCAAGCTTGTTGTTCACCCAATTTTGTTTGCATCAATATTCTGAACTCGACATTTTAATCTTTCCTTGTGTACAGCTGTATTACGATAGTTAGTTAGTTAGTTAGTTAGTTAGTTAGTTAGTTAGTTAATTAGTCAGTCAGTCAGTCATTTATTTCTTTGTATCTGTGTCAGTCAAAAGTCAAGCGGTCTGTTCCAGGGTGTCAGCATCAATCAATAAGTCAGTCAAGTCTACCAGTCAGTTCATAATTGGAACCGTCAGTCGGGCATTTTAATTTGTCTGTTCCTAGATGTCAGTATCAATTAATCAGTCAGTCAGTCAGTCAAGTCTGCCAGTCAGTTCATAAGTTAGTCAGCCATTTAGTCAGTCTTTGGTGTAGTCTAAGTGGTCATGGTGACAAGAGGTCTGTCTGCCAGGCGGGTGACACCTACCATTTTGAACACCAGGCAGGCAAGGCTCCAGGGAAGGAAAGGCAGAAGGACGGAGAAAGGAATTGAAGAAGGGAAAGGGAGTGGAGGAAGGGAAAGGGAGTGGAGGAAGGGAAAGGGAGTGGAGGAAGGGAAAGGGAGTGGAGGAAGGGAAGAGAGAGGAGGAAGTGAAGAGAGAGGAGGAAGGGAAGAGAGAGGAGGAAGGGAAGAGAGAGGAGGGAAGGAAGAGAGAGGAGGAAGTGAAGAGAGAGGAGGAAGGGAAATGGAGAGGAGGAAGAGAAGAGAGAGGAGGGAAGGAAGAGAGAGGAGGAAGGGAAAGTGAGAG
>JAWQEG010001377.1:0-13538 GCA_033782935.1 Petrolisthes cinctipes | reverse complement strand
GTTCATACATAACATTGTTATTATCATAATTATTATTATTAGTAGTAGTAGTATTATCGTTTTTATTATTATTATTATTTTTGTTATTATCGTTATTATTATTATTGTTATTATCGTTTTTATTATTATTATCATCGTTTTTTTTATTATTATTATTGTTATTATCGTTATTATTTTTGTTGTCGTTATTATTATTGTTGTTGTTATTATCATTATTGTTATTAATTTTGTTATAGTTATTATTATTATTATTATTGTTATCATTTTGTTATCGTTATTATTGTTGTTGTTATTATCGTTATCATTTTTGTTATCGCTATTATTATTATTATTATTATTATTATTATCCCCCCCCTCCCCACGGGCTGCCAAGGACGTCATACTCTTAGTCTAGGTCACATCAGGTCACTCTATGCATTCACCCGAGGTCACTGCTCGCTCTCTCTCTCTCTCTCATGTTGTTTTTATCTTCGTCTATCTTTGTATTTCTTTCTGTTTGTTTATTATTTTGTTTGTTTCTCTCTATACCAGTTTGTCTGTTCATTATCACAACCACAAGCACCACTACCATCACCACCACACATCACCATCATCATCACCATCACCATCACCACCAACAACACTATTACCAACACCACCACCACCATCATATCACCATCACCACACATCACCACCACCATCACACATCATCACCACCAACACCTACAACACCACCACCACCATCATACCACCATCATATCACCATCACCACACATCACTACCACCCCCACCACAGGCACAATACATTACTCGTGGTGGTGGTGGTGGAGATGAAGAGTGAAGAGTGGCCAGTGGGTATAGGTCAGTGTGCCGCTGGCTGGGTGGGTTGGTTGGTTGGTTAGTTTTCTCCACCTCTCCCTCCCTCCCTCCATCCCACCTCTCCATCCTCTCCTTCCCTCCCTCCCTCCCTCCCGCATCTCCTTCCCTCCCTCCCTCATCTCCTTCCTTCCCTCCATCCCGCCTCTCCCTCACCTCAACATTCTGCAGTGGTCAGTGGTGGAGGCTGGTTGGTTGGTTGGTTGGTTGGCTGTATCCTTCTGTCTCTATCCCGTCCACTAAATAGTATACAGTCTTAATTAACATCATTAACAATTAGCCATAGAAACTGATATTTATTTATTTATACAACCACAACTACCAACATCAACATTGTTAATATTTATACAACCACAACTACCACTATGAACATTGTTAATTAATATTTATACAACCACAACTACCACCATAAACACTGCTAATACATATACAACCACAATTACCAACATTCACAAATACCTAGACTGTTACCACCATACAAACTGCTAATATTTATACAACAACAACAACAACAACTACCACCATAATTATCGCTTATATTTATACAACGACAATTACCAACATCAATATTTTAACACGACAACACTAATTGTTTATCAACATCACAAATATTACCACCAAAATTTATACATAATTTAACAGCATAATTAACATCTACTACTACCAACCACTACTACACTGTCTTGCAAATAACAACCACAACTACCAACATTTACACAACCACAACAACCACCACCACTACTACCAACATTTCTACTAATAATTATAACAACACCTATACAATTATCACACCCATTAATACAAAAATTGAAAATATATCCCCTTTAAAAAATTATATTATCTGTCACTTTTCCCATTAAAAAACAAACAAAAACAAAATATATCATCTCTTACCCCAATTTAATTTAACATTTTAAAGACACAATTTTTCAACCAAATCAGAACAAGTTTATTATTATTAACTTATATATTTACCAACTCTTCTAAGACAAATGCAATAATAATAATCGAATCAAATAACTACACAAACAACAACAACAACAACAGCAAATTATTATCTAAGTAGTTTTAAAAGACCACCATTACTGTAGGAGCAATAACAACAACATAAACAACAACAACCATTTCTACATACAAGACCACCAATTCTAAAGTAAATTAACAACAACCACAACAACAACAACAACGCCTACCATACCTACCATCAGATCAACTACCACCACTACTTCTTCTACTACTACAACTACCACCATGACTATCCCATGAGTGAGTGAGTGCTGCTGTCACGACTAGGCTACCACTACCACTACCATCACAACAACTACAACCACCACAACTACTACTACTACTACTACTACCACCATCACCATCCAGCCTCACTAAATCAAAGGCAAGTCATATAATAGCGAGTTTCATGGAATTTTTTTAGTATATATACCGTATTTTCACACAGCCGGTTCACGCTAACGGGGCTCTCAAATTTACCGGAAACACATCAACCCCCACCCCTACCCCTACCCCTCCCCCCACAATAAAAAAAAAAAAAAACATATTATATAATATATTTTATCAACTAACATTTCATACCTAGTTTAATTCACGGTGAAAATAACTGTCAAAGCCATCTGTTAAATTATATATATATGAGGCTGAAGCAACTGGACATTTTTTTTAAGGGGGGGAGTTTTGTGTTGGTAGCCTATATAATTCTGGGGAGCAACTGAATCCTCCACATACTATTCCAAGCAACAGAACAAACACCATTATTTTTTGCTCTTCTGGTCCTGTTGTTTGTTTGTTTGTTTGTTTCCTAGCATACTTTGGAGGAATCAAGGCACTCCAATGTATGTATGTATGTACCAAAAAAGAATTATTACCACCTTAAGGGGATAATAGCCTAATACACTGTTGATATACTGGACTAACTTTTTGATTCCTCCAAAGTACGTCAGGAAACAGAACCAGCAGATTAATAAGAGAAATAATGGTGTCCTGTTGCTTGGAATAATCTGGATGAATCAGTTACTCCAGATTTACCAACACTGTACTACCCCCCCCCCCTCCTTAATTAATATAACGTGAATTATATATATTATTATTGACATTAGTTCACCCCCAAGATCATAAAAAAATTAATTCCAGTTACACGATTAGGAACTCAAATTAGCATCTGTAATTAGTGACGTATTGTTTGGCAATTTCGGAATTATAATTATGAAGTTTATTTGTTTGTTTATGTGTGTGTGTTATTTATTTATTTACTTTATTTTTGTGCCTGAAATCTTAATCCCTGTTCTACAAGGTCAAGGAAAATGTATATATATGACAACACGAAAACGTTATAATTAATTCTGATATAGTTAGAAGCTGCTAAAACTGATAAATTTACTACCAAGACCAACACCATAATAACACCACAACCGTACGAAAAAGCAAAGGAAATAATCACATCAAATCTCTCAAAGTATCAATATTGGACAAGGATATCCCGTGTAAGGAATAAAATATAAACAAAAAACATATCCATCCAGCCACCAATAATAATAAATAAATCTCCAATATATATATAGTAGTTATTTTGGAGTAAGCTAATGCGATTTTGTACCGAGTCAGTCAGCCAGCCACCAACACCACCACTACCAACACACACACACACACACACACTAACACCAACATAATCAATATATAAATCTTCTACTTTATAGTAATTGTGGACTGAGTTAATGTTATATTGTACCGGTCATTTCCTGTACTTTACCACGGTTATTTCCGGGTAGTTTGACCAGGTTAGGTGCCGGTAGTGTGCCCAGGTTAGGTCCCGGTAGTCTGATGCGGTCTGGGTTAGGTTAGGTAAAGTCAGGCTAATTTCAAAATGCCCCATCTTGGAAATGGGGCATTTGCGAAGGAAATGCCATAGAAGAAAATAGTCTGAGAATGGTCTAAATAAGTGGGTAACGAAGGTAGAAAAACCGTACGCAAGAACGGTAATTCTTTCAATATTTACCAATAAATGTTCTACTATATAGTTATTGTGGACTTAATACGATATTGTACTCACTCAGTCAGTCAGCCAGTGATACGAGACACCACCAACACCATCACCACTATTATACCACCCAAGTAACCCAACTCAACCCAACCCAGCAACAAGACCACCACCACCACCACCAAAACTGTGTATATTCAAATCCTTATCCTTCACTTACCACTCCTTCCTTCCTTCCTCATGACGATGGTGCCAACTTTCCTGTTTTTCTACGGGATCATTTTTTTGTGTGCGGTATTTGTGAGGAATATGTTTATTGGTGCTTCATGTGTAGGAAGGAGATAAATAGTGTCACTTTAAATGTTCTAAAAAGTCTTAAAAAAACACAAAAAACATTGAATTCTTACTATAAACCACCGCCGTGAAAAAGCAAAACAAAAATTCGGTCAGCTGGCAACCGTCCCGCCTGCAGTCAGAAGGGTGGAGCGCCAACAATCGTGTTAAACAAAACAATTTGTATTGGGCTGGAATATTTTCAAGGTTTTGGGGGGCCATTCTTTCACATGTACGTCACTCTCACTCTTCACTGACTTGCAACAAAAGGAAATAAAAAAACAAACATGAACTGGTGTGAATAAAAGCCAAAAGTTAAGGTCCTACCCCGTGATACAGTCTGAAAATTGGAGCCTAGCGAGTCGTTCAAACATTGCCACGAAACACCAACTACATTAAGGTGGAAGTGTTGGCAGTGTTGGTAAGTCTGGAGCAACCGATTCCTCCAAACTATTCCAAGCAACAGAACACCATTATTTTAGTCCACTAGGTCCTGTTTCCTGGCATACTTTGGAGGAATCATGGCACTCCAATGTAACAAAAGTGGCTTATTACCCTCTTAAAGTAGCTAGCTTGTTTGGTGGCATAGTCAGGAGGAATCAGAAGCCACCACCAGGCCTCATACACGATCACAGGGACCCTTATTGATGTTAGGATACGCCTTTTCCTTTGTTGTAGGTCTTTGCAACAATAAACTTTTTATATTCAAATCAATTCAATACGCGTTTGTTCAGGGGAAAAAATACATCAGATTTGTTGCTTAAGCTAAAAATGACTTGCTGGATGTTTGTTTTTTGTTTTTTATTATAATGATTTTGTATGTTTGTTTACACCGGAAGAGCTATTAAATATTGAAAGGTATGTCATGTAGAGGTTTGTGGTGATCTATTTTGACTTATTTATAAACATCTAGTCACTCCCTTCGACAATAACAAACACTGGAACCCAAAACTCATATATATATATATATATATATATATATATATATATATATATATATGCGTAAATCCACAAGGAAGGAAAAATAAACACGTGTTTATTTTTCCTTCCTTGTGGATTTACGCATATTCCTGGATCACGTGCCCCAAGCGATTTATTTGCATATATATATGCTATACAGGATAAAAATAATAATAATAAATTAATATATAAAAAAGAATTACGCTAACATCAAATCTACGTCCCGTAAAAATAAATGATATATAAAAAGAAGAAGAATTACGCTAACATCTAATCCACGTCCCGTAAAAAAATATGATAAATAAATAAATCGCATAACATTCATCCAAATCCTCAATAATCCAGACTTGCCGATTTGAATTTGAATGAAAACGGCTCGTGTTACTGAATAGAGTCTAACTTCCCGGCGTGTTGAATTTGAATGGTAGAAAATGGGTCGGGGTGGTGGTGGTGGTGGAAGGGTGGGTCGGGGTCGGGGTGGGGGTGGAAAGGTGGGTCGGGGTGGTGGTGGGGGTGTGTAGCGGAACTCTGAACTTGACCTTATGTGACTTTTAAGGTCAGGGCAACTAGGTCACTGGAGGGAGGAGGAGGAGGGGGAGAAGAGGAGGATAATATGCCTTAGGGATGGAAAGTAGGTCGGAAGGGGAGAGAAGGAAGGAAGGAAGGGAGGTAGGGATGAAGGAGAGAAGGATAATAAATAGCCTATACGTCTTAGTAAAGGAAGGAAGGAAGGGAGGAATGAAGGAGGGAAGAGAGAAGTAAGGGAGGGATGAAGGAGAGAAGGATAATAAATAGCCTATACGTCTTAGTAAAGGAAGGAAGGAAGGGAGGAATGAAGGAGGGAAGAGAGAAGTAAGGGAGGGATGAAGGAAAGAAGGATAATCTTAGCCTATACGTCTTAGTAAAGGGATGAAAAAAGGAGAGAAGAGGAGCAAGGGATGAAAGAAGGGAGTGATAAGGGTAGAAAAGATAATATGTTTTAGCCAAGGAAGGAAAGTAGGAAAGAAGGAATGAAGGAGGGAAGAGGAGGAAGGGACGAAAGAAGGGAGTGATAAGGAAAGGAAAGATAATATGTTTTAGAATAGGAAGGAAAGTAGGAATGAAGGAGGGACGAGAGAAGGGAGTGAGTGATAAGCAAAGGAAGGAAAGTAGGAATGAAGGAGGGAAGAGAGAAGGGAGTGATAAGGAAAGGAAAGATAAAGATAATAATATGTCTTAGCATAGGAAGGAAAGTAGGAATGAAGGAGGGAAGAGGAGGAAGGAAGAGAGAAGGGAGTGTTAAGCAAAGGAAGAAAGGTAGGAATGAAGGATGGAAGAGAGAAGGGAGTGATAAGGAAAGGAAAGATAATATGTTTTAGAATAGGAAGGAAAGTAGGAATGAAGGAGGGAAGAGGAGGAAGGAAGAGAGAAGGGAGTGATAAGCAATGGAAGAAAAGTAGGAATGAAGGAGGGAAGAGAGAAGGGAGTGATAAGGAAAGGAAAGATAATATGTTTTAGAATAGGAAGGAAAGTAGGAATGAAGGAGGGAAGAGGAGGAAGGAAGAGAGAAGGGAGTGATAAGCAAAGGAAGAAAAGTAGGAATGAAGGAGGGAAGAGAGAAGGGAGTGATAAGGAAAGGAAAGATAATATGTTTTAGAATAGGAAGGAAAGTAGGAATGAAGGAGGGGAAATGAGGAAATGGAAAGCCGGACAGAAATACGAGAGAGAGAGAGATGAGGAGGTAGGTTGGGATGAAGCAAGGAAAGAGTTGAAAGACGGGGAGGGAAAGCTGAACTATAAGATGAAAGAGGGAAGGAGGAAAAGCCTAATTGGCATCCAAGGCGATTCACAAACTGGTCTCTCTCTCTCTCCCTCTCTCTCACTCCTACTCCCGGATTAACTCTCTTTCTCTCTCTTTTTTTTTTTTTTTTTTTTTTTTTTTTTTTTTTTAACCTTCCTCCTCTCACTCCCACTCCCGGATTTACTTTATTTTTTGTTTTTCCTCGTTTGCTTTTTCTCCCTCTCTTCTCCTTCGCTTTCCATTCCTGTCTCCGTCCCACCTTTTATCTTTCTTTTTTCTCCTCTCTCTTTATCCTATGTTTTTCTTTCCTTCTATTTTGCTTTCCCCTACCTCCTTCTCCTTCTTCGCTTTCTCACCCTCCTTCTTTCTGTCTTTCTTTCCTTTTCTCACTTTTCCAGCTTTCTCTCCTGCATTTCTCTCCTCGTTTTCTCCTGATCTCTCTCTCTCTCTCTCTCTCTCTCATGCTTTTACCACATATTATCATGAAGGAAATGTGTGTGTGTGTGTGTGTGTGTGTGTGTGTGTGTGTGAGAGGAAGGGGAGGGAGGGTAACTTGCCTTTCTCCTGTCAACCACTACCACCCAACCCAACCCAACCCAACACACCATATCAAACCATCACACCTTCTGCCACATTATTCAACACTGTCACCCCTACCACCACCACCCAGCACCCACCTGTATCTCTTCCCCCCTCCTCCCCCCTCCCCCCTCTCTCTCTCTCTCTCTCTCTCTCTCTCTCTCTCTCTCTCTCTCTCTCTGCCCAGTCCAGTTCCACCACACCTGCTGCCTACCTTGCTCTACTGCTTCTTCCCACACAATGGTGACCTCTGCTGACCTACATGTTGACTAGGCTCTTCACCCCTTATAGCTGCCTGTGTTGTTTGTTGGTTGGTATGTCCGGTGTCTGTCCTGCCCAGCCCAGCCCTGCCCTACCCACCTCTGACCTTCCTTACCTTGCCTCTTCCATTTCCTTATCCATGCATAATATTGTCTGTCCTGCCCTACCCAGCTCTGACCTTCCTTACCTTGCCTCTTCCATTTCATGCATAATATTGTCAGTCCTGCCCCGCCCTGACCTGCCTTGCTTTATACCTTACCTCTTCCATTTCCTTATCCTGAAAAATGACTTGGGTATATTCTACTCTGCACTGCCTCCTTCATATCAGTCTTACTATATTCTGATGTTGTGCCTTCCTTCCTTACTCATGCAGACTGTCTCTTTCCTGCTTCCTTCCCTGCATGCTATATATTGACTTGCTTTGTCCTGTATATACCCAGACTTTCCCCTCCTGTCCTACATAACACACCACACCTTCTCATGCCTTGCCCTTTCTCTTGGATATTATCTTGACTTATTCTGGTCCGCTTTCCCCTACCACTAACTTTTCCTTCCTTATCTTACATTCCCTGTCCAGCCCTAACTTGTTTGGCCCTACCCTGATCAGTCTTGTCTTGCCCAAGTCTGCTCTGCCTTACCTAGTCCTGCCCTGCCCTGCCTTACCTCGTCCTGCCCTATTCTGTCCTTCCCTGCCTTACCCAGTCCTGCCCTGCCCTGCCTTGCCTTGCCTTGCCTTGCCCTGCCCTGATCTGACTTCTGACTGACCCCATTACTGACTGACTGGTGTTGCAGAGTGGACGATGAGGGGACGAAGGTGGAGTGTCCTGGTGCAAGGTGTCCTACTGGTGAGTCCTATCTTACCAATGGTCCTGCTGGCTCACCCAACCCCGCAGGACACACACCAGGAGGGACACCACAGCCAGCAGGACACACCGTACTATCAACCCACCCGGGACAACAACGCAGGACTCGAACTTCAATCCCAGCACAACACACAACAACAACAACAACAACAACAACAACATCATACACAGCAAAATACATATGACCATTTACAACCACAACTACAGCCAATATATAAGCCACAATCAGAACCACAATCACAACAAAACCCACACAATCCATCACAACCCCATCAACTACAGCCAGTATATAAGCCACCACAACCACAAACACAACAAAAAACACACAACCCACCCCACGACGACACACCACCACAACAACAACAAGAACATCACAAACTTACCATCCAGGACACATTACTACAAGAACCCCAACGGCAGGAAGAGAAGGACGACTCGGGAGAAGCAGAGGTACAATCTAGACAACTCACACAACAACATCAGAATGAGCAGATATTAACCGTAGCAGATGCACTCCAGAAGCTACCACAGATCCTTCCTAACTTCAACAACCTCCACACCAACAATGATTTAAACTACAACAACTACCATCAACAACTGGTCGCGCCTAACCTCAACCCCTACGGTATATTTGGCGAAGTCCTACAGGGGGGCGTCACCATTCGTCACTTCCTTCAGGTTCTTCACGACAACGGGATCCTGGACCCACAGTGGAGTGTGTGGTTGGATTACCTGGAGGTGATGGGCCATGAACTGATGGAGACTGACATTGTAAAGTTTCTGATATACAGGAACCTCACCACCGAGTACGATGATGAGATGCACACGACTCTCACAACCTCACTCTTAGATCCCATTGGTAAAGTATATATATTATCCTGTTGGTAAAGTATGATCAATATTCTCATACATATTTCATTCCTCACCTTCACCTTCCTCTTAGATCCTATTAGTAAAGTATATAGATCCCATGGTAAATTATAATCAGTATCCTCTTCGATCTTTCATTCCTCACCACCTTCCTCTTAGATCCTATAGGTAAAGTATTTATTATCATCATCCTCTTAGATCTTTTATTATTCTAGTAACCCTCTTCATAAACTTTTCTCATCATTCTTTTCAATCCTTTCAATCCTTTACCGGGTCGACCAATCCTTTCAATCCTTTAAGTTCAGTTTCCAAACTTACATTTTTCCTACATGATTTTCGATTGTACATGTTAAAGTTTCCCAGCATCTTTTTTGGAATATATCATTTTCTAGCAACATTTTCGATCTTATAGGCAATGTTTTTATAATACAAACACACCAGCCCCATCAACTACAGCCAGCCCCATCAACAACAACTACAGACAGTATATAAGCCACCACAACCACAACACAAGCAAAAACACACTACCCACCCCACGACGACACACACCACCACAACCACAAACACAACCATAAACACACGACCCACACCACGACGACACACTCCACAACCACAAACACACGACCCACCCCACGACGACACACACACCACAACCACAACAACCAAAAAACACACGACCCACCCCACGACGACACACAAACACACCACAACCACAACCAAAATACACACTACCCATCCCACGACGACCCACACCACCACAACCACAAACACAACCATAAACACACGACTCACCCCACGACGACACACACACCACAACCACAACAACCATAAACACACGACCCACCCCACGACGACACACACACCACAACCACAACCACAACAAAAAACACACGGCCCATCCCACGACGACACACACACCACAACCACAACAAAAAACACACGACCCATCACACACACACACACACACACACACACACACACACACACACACACACACACACACACACACACACACACACACACACACACACACACACACACAAACACACTACAACCATAACAACAAGAACATCACATCTCCTTCGTCCCCCCTTGTAGGCAAATTCATCTGGAACATATACGAGGGGATTCGATACGTGATGCAAGGGTACTCCATCTTCGACTGGTGGGACCGCTCTACCACCGACTTCCAGCGCTGGGAAAACACCACGCAGCCCCCGTTCAACCTGACCGAGGAGCTGGAGGCGTTGACGACGATACACGAGGTGGAAGACCCGGCCAACCCCAAGCTTCCCCTAGGAGTCATCTCAATACAAGAATACGATCCATATGTGGTGGGGGTCAATGCACTCATGGCACTCGGATGGAAAATGTTGTTCTGTGAGTATGAGGTGTGGTGTTTTGTGGGTATGTGAGTATGTAGGTGTAGTGTTTTGTGGGTATGTGAGTATGTAGGTGAGGTGTTTTGTGGGTATGTGAGTATGTAGGTGTGGTGTTTTGTGGGTATGTGAGTATGTAGGTGTAGTGTTTTGTGGGTATGTGAGTATGTAGGTATGGTGTTTTGTGGGTATGTGAGTATGTAGGTGAGGTGTTTTGTGGGTATGTGAGTATGTAGGTGTGGTGTTTTGTGGGTATGTGAGTATGTAGGTGTAGTGTTTTGTGGGTATGTGAGTATGTAGGTATGGTGTTTTGTGGGTATGTGAGTATGTAGGTGAGGTGTTTTGTGGGTATGTGAGTATGTACAGTAGGTGTGGTGTTTTGTGGGTATGTGAGTATGTAGGTGTGGTGTTTTGTGGGTATGTGAGTATGAGGTGTGGTGTTTTGTGGGTATGTGAGTATGTAGGTGTGGTGTTTTGTGGGTATGTGAGTATGTAGGTGTGGTGTTTTGTGGGTATGTGTGGGTATGTGGTGTTCTAGGATTATATATGTGTTGTTCTGTGAGTATGAGGTGTGGTGTTCTGGGATTATGAGGTGTGGTGTTCTGTGAGTATGAGGTGTGGTGTTCTGTGAGTATGAGGTGTGGTGTTCTGTGAGTATGAGGTGTGGTGTTCTGTGAGTATGAGGTGTGGTGTTCTGTGAGTATGAGGTGTGGTGTTCTGTGAGTATGAGGTGTGGTGTTCTGTGAGTATGAGGTGTGGTGTTCTGGGAGTATGAGGTGTGGTGTTCTGTGAGTATGAGGTGTGGTGTTCTGTGAGTATGAGGTGTGGTGTTCTGGGAGTATGAGGTGTGGTGTTTTGGGAGTATGAGGTGAGTTGTTCTGTGAGTATGTGATGTTCTGTAAGTATGTGATGTTCTATGAGTAAGTATGTGAGGGATGGAATGTGCTTTTGTGAATGTGTGACTGGATGTGTGACGGATGGAATGTGTGTTTGTGAGTGTAGTATGAAATGCCTAAGGATATAATGTTTCCCTGAGTAGACCTATACCGGAATACAAGAATCAATTTGTGAGTATTTACGATTTTGCATGTATGGTGACTAGAAGATTACACACACTATCATCACCATCATCATCACCACCAACACCCTACTACTTACACTCACTATCACAACCACCAACACCACTTCGACTACCATCACCATCACCACCACCACCACCACCCTACTTACACTCACTATCACCACCACCACCACCACTTCGACTACCACCACCATCACCACCACCAACCAACACCCTACTTACACTCACTATCACCACCAACCAACACCCTAGTTACACTCACTATCACCACCACCAACACCACTTCGACTACCATCACCATCACCACCACCACCAACACCACCAACACCCTACTTACACTCACTATCACCACCAACACCCTAGTTACACTCACTACCACCACCAACCAACTTCCTACTTACACTCACTATCACCACCAACTAACACCCTAGTTACACTCACTATCACCACCAACCAACACCCTAGTTACACTCACTATCACCACCAACCAACACCCTACTTACACTCACTACCACCATCACCACCAACACCCTACTTACACTCACTACCACCACCAACCAACACCCTCCTTACACTCACAATCACCACCACCAACCAACACCCTCCTTACACTCACTACCACAACCACCACCAACACCCTACTTACACTCACCACCACCAACACCCTACTTACACTCACTACCACCACCACCACCACCACCACCACCCTTCCTTTCCCTTGGTACTTAGGGTTGGGGCTATACACGATAATTACCTCAACTTTTATGTGTGTTGCTAATTGGATATTTATAATTTATTTCACCAGAGTAGTAATTATGTCCCAGGTTTACTTATTGGGAAGGCATAAGGACACACACATACATACATCTATACAGTCACGTAGCTGTATCTATCCTTCTCTCTATCTGTATCTATCCTTCTCTCTATCTGTATTTATCCTTCTCTCTATCTGTATCTATCCTTCTCCCTATTCAACTATACCGGGAAACTGGCATTACCTTAAGGGGGTGTGGGAGTAGTAGTAGGGGGACAGGCTTGGGGGGGAGGGGGGGGGGGGAGGGGTTTGGAGTATTCAGTAGCCCCCTTCAATTCGCTCCCTCCCCCCCCCCCTTCCATGTCATACTATACTATACCAAATCATACTATACCAAATCATACTAAACTATAATCACACTATAGTAACACAATAATAATAATTTTGATAATAATAATAATAATAATAATAACAATAATAGTAATAATAACAAGTCATATAATAATAATGATGATGATAATAATAATAATAATAATACTGATAACAACAAGTCATACAATAATAATAATAAAAATAATAATAATAATAATAATAACAACAATAACAATCATACAATAATAATAATAATAATAATAATAATAGCAACAACAACAAGTCACACAATAATATTAATTTAAGATGTATTTTGTGTCTGAAATGAATAACTAATTTTTTTTTTTTTTTTTTTTTTTTTGCAGGGAAATATTTCTTCAGGAATTCTGGCTTTGAGAATCTTGGCCTTCCAATACCACCATCTATTCCCGGAGGTGCTGGTGGAGGAGGAGGTGGTGGAGGTGG